>CM030940.1:3490499-3520328 GCA_018136815.1 Isochrysis galbana | reverse complement strand
CATCAGCGACAGCAGGCGCGAGTCCATCTTGCCCTGCGTCGCAAGAAAGCCGAGGATCTCGACGCAGCGCCGCACCAGCTGGTCGTGCAGCGCCTCTCCGAAGATGAGCTCAACAACCTTCTCGCGCTCGATCCACTCCACGAGGAGGTCGGGGGACGCCTGCGCCATCTGCAGCAGGAGCGCGGGGGCCGGGCCGCGGTGCGGCCGCTGCTCACGCTCGGCGCGGTCGCGCTCCACCTGCTCCACCGACTGCAGGTACTCCTGCTTGCGCAAGACCTGTGCGATCATCTCCTTGATCTCTGACAGCCCGTGCAGCCGCTTCTCTAGGTTGGGCGTGCGTAGGCATTTGAGCGCCAGCGCGAGCCGCAGTCGGTCGAGAGCGAGCGCACCGTCGGGGAGCCGCGCGTGATCAAAGAGCACGTCAAGACACTTCTGCAGCTCCCCCATCGACTTGCGGTCCTCGAGTTTGAGCATCTCGTCCGAGAGCGCCGAGACATACCACGTGAGCGCACTCTCCACCTTGCGCGCATGAGCCTGCAGCACAGCCTTTTTGAGCACTTCCTTCACCTTGAGCAGCGGCCGGATCAGCATCTGCACCGCGGTGAGATTGAGAAGCGGCGCCTGCGCGATGCGCGCGATGAGCGCCTCGAAGCCGCCCACGGCGTGGAAGTGCTCCACGTTTCGGATGTAGTTGTGGGACACATCCTCGCTGGGCGAGAAATTCTCGCAAGCCCGCTCCTCCTCTGGCCGCTCATTGGCCGAGGGCGAGCCGTCGAAGCCTGAGTCGACGCTCGAGCGCTCCTCGTCCGTGCCCTCTTGCTCCATCCGCGTCGCGCACGCGCCCGTCTCGCCGCCCGCGGACGTGTGCGCCACCGAGGTCCCCACCACCGACGCAACTTCCGGGCCCATGATCGAGTAGAAGTGGTACGACTGCGCGTCGGTGAGGATGACGCGGACCGTCTCGACAATCTCCCAGTGGTCGGTCTTGCGCACGAGCGGCACGGCGGCTTCGAGCACGCTCGTCAGATAGGCGGCCACGCTCGCCGACATTGATTCGGGCAAGCGGAGCTTGAGCACAGTCGACGTCATCCTGGGAAGAGCAACGCGGCAAACAAAGACAGCCTGCTCCGAGCTGAATTTGCCGTGCAACAACAGCTTGACCAACTGCTCAAGCTTTGCTAGCTGCTCCTCCAAGTCGCTTTCGTCTGATGGGGCGGGTGGCGCGCGAATGTATGGATGAGGAGTGTCTTGGCGGCAGCCCACGGTCGGGGCGGGGCGGGAGGTGGAGAGGGGGTAGAGCGCCGGGCATTTAGGGGTGCGTATGGGTCCAAATGGCGGGGAGGAAGAGGGAGAGGGAATAGCTGGGAGAGAGGTGGGGGCGGGTTGGGGAAGGGGGAGGGAGCGAGAATGGAGAGAGAATAGAGAGAGGCAAGGGAGAGAGAAGTCAGAAAGACGTCAGAGAGAAGGGAGAGAGCAGAGAGAACAGAGGGAGCGCAGAGAGCACAGAGAGAGAGAGAGAGAGGAAGAGCGGGGAAACCGAGCTTCACCTGACTTGAGACTGTCGTCGATGTCGTCGATGAGCGCCGAGAGCTGAGCGTCTGTCATCCAAAGGGCGGGGGGATCTGCCATTTGCCTCCCCCCCCCCTTCTCTCTCACTCTCTCTCTCTCTCTCTCTGCGCCCTGCTGGGCAGAGAGAGAGGGAGCAGGAGGGAGAAGGAGGGGCTGTGAGAGGGGGGGGCGAAGGAGGGAGGGGGAAGGAAGGGGAGGAGGGGGTGGGGGGAGGGGGGGGAGAAGGGGGGAGGGGAGCGGGGATGAGGGGAAGGGGGATTGGGGGATGGGGGGAAGCTGTGGCTGGCTGGGCGGGAGAGCGGGGAGCGCGCCGGCCGGCGGCGGCGGCGGCGCGAGGAGAGGACCGGGGGAGTGGGAGAGAGAGGAAGAGAGAGAGGGCGAGAGAAGCGAGTTCTGCCACGTGATTCAGAGGGAAATATGTTGTGACAGGGTGTCGGTCGGGGTGGGGTGGGAGGGTGGGGGGGCCGCAGGAAGGGAGAGAAGAAAGAGAGGGGGAGAGGGTAAGAGAGAGAGAGCGGGGGGGGGGGGGGGGGGGCGGGGTCTCTCTCTTCCCTCCCCCTCTCTCTCCCGCTGCTGAGAGGAGATCTCCTCGGCCGTCTCCCTCTCTTCTTCTTCTTCCTCCCTTTCCTCTCTTTCTGCCCCTTTCTTCCCCTCCTCCCCCCCCCCCCCTCCGCCCCCTCCCTCTCTTTCGTCCTCAGCCCCCTCTATAAAGTTAACATCCCCCCCCCCCCCTGCTCTTCCCCCTTTTCTTTTTCGTGCCTCCCCTCTCCTCGCTCCCTTCCCGGCGCGTACGACCTCGATCTTTTTTTTGGGGGGGGGTTGGCGCCCAAGTAAAATAAAATAAAATAAAATAAAATAATTAATGTTATATCCTAGCCAACCCCACTAGCTAATCCTCGATCTTTTTTGGGGGGGGGGTTGGCGCCCAAGTAAGTAAGGGCGACAACATCCGCCTCCGCAGCCACAGCCACCGCCTCGGCCACGATCTCGGCGCACCGACAATGGCAGGAATTCTTCACCGCGCGCAGCGCTGCTCCAAGCGCTGCAGCTCGAACGCAAGACCTAGAGACCTAGAGGACTAGAGGAGGAGGAGGATCCTGAGGAGGAGGATGGAGAGCCTAGCTGGGAAACACAGCCGGGGCTCCTCCAAACACAGGAAACACGGTCTGTGTTTGGGTTTCGTAGAAACACAGCCAAACACAGTCCCAAACACAGCGGGGGAGCGGGGGGGCGGGGGGCCTCTACCTCTACCTACTATCTATATCTGTAACTCTCTCTAAGTATAGTACTTTGTAGATTGTCAACATGCCATGCGCTCGGCTCCGCTGCTCCGCTCCTCCCGCGCGCAGCCCCGCGCTACGCTCCCTTGTGACCGTGCGCGACCCCCCCCCCCCCCCTCTCCTCCCTCACACCCATGTTCAACCCCAACCTCGACCGTTCCTGGCGCGTGCGCGCGTGCAACGACGAGCGACGAGGCAGACGAGTAGACGAGGCAGACCCTGCCGAGACACCGACACCCCGCGGCAGGAGAGGGCACCCACGGTCGTTGCGCCCCTGCAGTGGGCCGTGCTCCTCAACTCCTCAACGGAGCGCGAGGCCAGCGGGCGGCCGTCCTGCAAGACGACGACGAGGCATGATGTGACGAGGAGGCCCTGCCCGCCACGCGTGGCGCGTGGCGCGTGGCAGGTGGCAGGCCGGGAAGCATGACCACCGTTGGCGTGCTCCCCGCCCGCTACCGGCCTGAGTCAGCCTGTCCTTCAGTAAGTAAGTGCGCAAGCGATCCATTGTCGCGAGGCGCACCAACGCAGTTTGGTTTGGGCATCCGTCATCATCCTTGGCCTCGGCAAGGAAGACCCCAACCACACGCTGTGGCGGTGCATTGGTTGTCGTGTGGAGCGGCGCAGCGGCGCGGCAGTACTGCGCGCGCACGCCGCTAGCCACTGGCCTGCTGCTAGAAACACGGCGGCCAAACAGGAGGGGGTTTGAAACACGGCAAAACACGGCTGTGTTTGGCTTTCGTAGAAACACGGTAAACACGTGTTTCCCAGCTAGGATGGAGAGGGAGACGAGGACGGCCGACCGCTCTTGGCTCTTGGCCCGCATCGAGCGAAAGCGCAAGGCGAAGCACAAGCCGCCCGCGGCGGAAAGCGCGGACGCCAGGTCTCCTAGTCTGCTCACGCCAGACCGCAGCAGAGCCCAAAATCTCATCCCTCACCCGCATGCCCCCATGCGTGAGTTCCCTGCTCCCTGCTAGCCTAGTGCTAGCGGTCTGCGCGGCGGGCAATGCCGCCAGCCGCCAGACAGGGGGTCAGGGGGCGGTCGGACTGTCGGCAGCCCGACAGCCCGACACATCCACAACGCTGCATCTGCATCGATCGGGCAGGGCAATCAAATGCCAAATGTAGCTTAGATATAGCAGATATGAAAGAAGCAGGAAGCACCGATTCCCCCGCGGGCGCGACCGCAAATTCTTTACGGGTAGAACGTGAGCGTGCGTGAAGGTGAAGGAGGGCTGAGGGGGGTAGATAGATAAATAGAGGGTGTGCCAATCGCCAATCGCACATCGCACCATTTCTTGGCGAAGATTTCTGTGGTGGCAGGTGCCACTCAGGTGCCCCCCCTTGGCGGAGGTTTAGTATCGTGTATCGTGCATCGCGCCACGGTCTAAAAATGCAGCCCAATCCTTACTAGCAGTTAAGAAAAGCCCCTGTTTGACCGCCCTACAGTTCAGCTCACCAAGAACTATGCACTAGCCAGCGCGCGCCAACTTTCGCCCTTACGCCGTGTGTAGCACTATAGGCCGAAACTAGGGCCGTGCGAGGGGTGAGAACACTTCAATATAAAAGTGTTGTAAAACCATTATTGGGGAGCAATGGAGGTCCAGAAAAGAGAGGAATTTCGAGTTGCACCATCTTCTTTCTCAATCAACAAGGGAGCGTCGGCATCAAGCCGTCAAGCCGTGAATGCGTGGTTCAACGGTTAACAATGTTCATATAAGTGGGCTTGGCTATGCATAGAGGAATGGTCAGGCTAACACTCGCCATCGCGCGATGCTTTCTTCTCACAATTACGTACGTGCAAGGAGGTGCTGTTTTGCATGCACGCACACCTTTACTCCCCTCGAAGCCTTGCCAGTGCAAAAACGGTACTGGCTCCCATGCCCCAGCTCAATCTCAATCAGGGCGAGGTGCTAGCGAGAGTGCATCGCCCAAAGCCACGCCCATCGAGCTCCAAGGTGCCGCCCTCAGGAGGAGCCGACGTCCGTAAAAGGGGGCGGGTGAGCCACGCGCCCTCCTTTTCAAGCGAGCGGCTGGCATGTCGTCCACAAGGCTTCTCACAAAGCGCGCTTGTTCTTTGAGAGCTCCGCGCCCACAAAGTCGAAGGCGTCGTTGTTCGAGCCGTTCACGAACGAAAAGGCGCCATTCGAGCCATCGGCGCCGTCGAGGCTGATTGGCTTGCTCGAGCCGCCAACTCCCATTATCGGTGGCACACACGCCGGTCCGGCATGCACTCCCATCTGCGGCATCATTCCAATCGGCATGCCGGGCCGCGGGCCCGCCATCATCCTCGGTGCGCCCATGCCTGCCCGTGCAAGGGGAAGAGTGGGTCATTCCGCTGGTACGCGCACAGCCCGCTTCGTGTGGCAGCGGTGGGCCCGGCGCTATCTTGTACTCGGGCGGTTGAACTCGCTAGACGCACCTGGTTGCATGCCTCCCCCCATGCGGAGCATATGCTGCTGCTGAAGGATCTGCTGTTGCATCATGGCCATCTGCTGCTGCATCATGGCCATCTGTTGCTGCGCCGTCGCGAAGCCGGGCGCTACCTGCCCGGCGGGGCTGTTGGCCTTCATGCCCGCTAGACCTTTACCGCCGCCGGGGCTGCTGGCGGCGGCTGGGCTGCTACGTGCGGGCTGGGCAGGCGATGGAGGCGTTTGAGCCAACATCATCTCGAGCTCGCTCAAACCGTCCGGCGACGCACCGGCGGCCGCCCGCGTCGCCGCCTCGGCTGACGGGACTGCGACCGGCGGAGGCGCCAGCGCTGCAGGTTGCGGCTCCGCAGGCCCCTCTTCCGCCGAGAGCGCGAGTCCAGCAAACATGTCGGACGGGTCATCCGGCGGCAGTGGCGCAGGCGCGGGTGCCGGTGTGGCAAGTTGTAATCCACCAAAGAGCGAAGCCTCTGCGCTACTCGATCCTGGGGCCGTGTCCACCGTCAGCCCGTTGAATAGGGTGGAGTTATCAGCGGCGAGGGACGGGGATGGCAGCTCGTCGCCGCCCAAGTCGAGTAGCTGGGGTTGGGGCTCAGCACTCCGCGCGGCGGACGGCGGCACGCTAGCCGTCGAGGCACTACTCGTCCGCGCGGGTGCGTGCTCGACGCCAAGTAAGTCGAGTAGTTTGCGTGCTTTCTCCTTGAGCGATGCCTGTGACGAGCCGAGTTGTGCCTGGATGCAGCCGACATTTTTCTGGAAGTGGCCAAGCACGGCGTCATCGCCCTCTTTCAGAAGCCCTTCGATCACCATCAGCGCCTTGAGCCGCCGCTGCCACTCGGCGCCCTCAAGGCGCGCCTGCAGCAGCGCCGCAATGGCGCGCGAGTCGAGCGACTTGACGGCGGTAACAAACTTGCGCAGTTCTTCACGTGAGATCGAGGCGCGCACACCGCCTGGTGCCGTCACCTCGTCCACGAGACGTGCCTCGTACTCACCGGCAGCTTCGGCAGGCGGCGCAGTCGACACCGGCAATGGTGGATTGCTGGCCGGCAGCGGAGATGGAACGGCGCCCCAGCCGCCACCCGGCTGGCCAGCACGGTGTGGCGATGAGGTCGCACCCGGCAGGGCTGCAGGTGGCGGCTGGAAACCCGCACCATCGCCGAAGCCGCCGAAGCTGCCGCCGCTGTTCCCGCCAGCACCGGTGCCGCAAAACCCGCCACCCACCGGCGCGCAAAACCCGCCACCCACCGGCGCGCCGCAGCCGCTGTGGCTGCCGCCACAGCTGCCGCCGCCGTAGGTGCCACTGCCACCGCCGAAGCCGCCGCCGCTGAACGCTGCGCTACCGCCGTGTGATGCGTACCCATCCTCACTGAGCTTGCCGATCTTTGCCTGGATCTTTGAGACGCCCTCTTTGAGGCCAGTCGCCATCGACGAGGCAAACTTCTCCAGCTTGGACGTCTCCTGCGGTCGATGGTCGAATGTCGGGTTACCGAAACCCTGCATCCGGCCGGTCGAGTAGGCACCTGTCTCGACCTTGGGCGCATAGCCACCTGCGCCGCCCAGTCCCCCTACCGCCAGCGTGCCGCCGCCCAGCCCACCGACAGGTGGGATGGGTGCGCCGTACGTGCCTATGGACGCGCTCCCGCCCGCCGGCACGCCGTCGCTGCCGAAGCCCTGCATCCGCCCTGCGCTTTGCAACTGCTCGCTCGCGGGCGCCGCGTCGAAGATAGCGGCCATCGTCTCCTGCGCCGCGTCGCGCACCGCCTTGTTGAGCGCGTCGCCGTGGAGCGGGTCCGCAGTGCCGCGGTGGCCTGCGAGGCGCCCGCGCAGGTGGCCGGGCGGGGTGAGGGGCACCAAGCTGCACGTTGCTCAGCAGGGCGACGTGGGCACCAAGGCAAGTCGCCGACTTTGGTCGCTTGCGCCACCGCCCACTGGCCATCCCAATATGCTTTCCAGAATGCTCGTCGTGTTTGCCGGCGCATCCCGAACCACCCCTTTGTCTCTCAAACCCCGCTTGGCACATCTCCTCCCTTCAAACACGTCCGCATCGCCACGTTTCATCCCTACATCACAGTCGCCCTGCAGAGCCGCTACTCTGCGATCGCTCTTCCTCCTCTGCGCTTGCCACCGCTCCGGGCGGTCGCGGTATCTCTGCGAGACGGAGCCCCGCCTACTGTTGCGCGCGCCTCGCTCGCTGGCGTCCCTCAGATCCCTCGTGCTAGTCGCTCTGCAACACAACTCATACCCTAACTCCTGCCCGTCTCTCCTTCCCAGTCTATTTCCTCCTCCCGATCCTTTCCTCTCTCGCTTGCGCCTGGCATTCACATTCTGCAAGTCCTATGCCCCCTCCCTGCCCTCAGCTCCCTCCCAACCCCGCCCCCCCCCTCCCCCCTTTCCCCTCTCCCCCACCCCCCCCTCTCCTCTCACCGAGGCACTCCTTGATTTCTGCAGTATGCCTCGTCATCTCCCTCCTGAAGGTGGGGTGGCCGTGAGCGCAGCAATGCTTGATCACGCGGAGCACCTTGAGCTTCACGTGTACGCTCGCGCCGCCCCGTGAGAGCCGCTTCAGCAGGAAGGAGAGGAGAGAGGAGGAGGCCTCTGCAGACGAAAAGGTAATTCTGGAGATCTCATTGTACATGTAGCCCGGCGTGGGCTCGGCCGAGTCGGAGGTGGCGCGCGAGACGAGGGAGCGGTCCATTCTGGGTCGAGGCGAGGGGAAGAAGAGGAAGAGGAGAGAGAGAGGGCGGGGGAGAGGAGGGAGGGGCAGAGGGGGAAGAGCGCCAGCGGGAAAGGGGGGGGAAGAAGAGAGAGAGAGCCGGCAGGGATGAGGAGAAGGGAAGGAGGAAGGTAAGAGTAGGTAATAAACAGCTCTGTTCCTCGATGTTTTGGTGGCGGGTAGAGTTTGGTGGGCCAGGACACCAGTTCTTAACACGACTAAAGAGCATTATCTTCTACGGATATCATCCTATCCTCTCTCGCGTTTCTTTCTGGACATCATTATGGTATCGGAGGTGGAAGGAGAAATAAACGAAAGGGAGAGAGAGCGGCTCTCCTAGAGCAGTCGCCCCCCCCAACACAGGTGACGGGGGGAGAGAGGGGCGTAAAGTTTTCCTCTCTTCTCTCCCTCTCTCTCTCCCCCTCTCTCCCTCTCTCTCTTCCCCTCTCTCCCTCTCTCTCTTCCCCTCTCTCCCTCTCTCTCTTCTCTCTCTCTCTCTCTCTCTCTCTCTCTCTCTCTCTCTCTCTCTCTCTCTCTCTGCCTCTCCCTCTCCCTCTCTCTCTCCTCTCCCCTCTCCCTCTCTCCCCCTCACTCACTCTCTCCCCCTCACTCACTCTCTCCCCCTCTCTCTCTCCTCCCTCTCCCTCTCTCTCCCTCTCTCTCCCTCCCTCTCCCTCTCTCTCTCCCTCTCTCTCCTCTCTCTCTCCTCTCTCTCTCCTCTCTCTCTTCCCCCTCCGCGCGCCACCTCGTCCCCCCTCTCCCCCCCTCCCCCGCCCCCCCCGCCCCCCCCCCCCCCCCCGGCACATCAGATACTCTCAGTCCGCACAGAATCTCTCTCACACGGCTCCTTTTCTATTTATAGACTGATATAGATTGTCTTCACGCCTCTCCGACTTAATCTGAAGGTGTTTTGTTGTAGATATCTGAGTTCTACTCTGCGTGTGGCAACGTCGCCCTTGTCTGGAGTCACTGAATCGCCGTCACGAGTGCTAGCCGCACGATGTCATCATTGATCTACACAACACTGTTAGCTATTCCTATTCACGGACCACCATTTGGAAAGAGCCTCAGCCGCAGATAATAAATCACACATGATAAACCGATAAACCCCAAATTATAAGCAAAGCTTACGTCATATAGCTCATAGCTCATAGCCAACCCAATACCAATACCAATATACCAATACAATACAGGTAATACAGGCGTTGGCCCGAATCTTCAGATTCAGTTGGTATTTTTGCGTGTTGCGTGTTGCGTTCGGGAGCTCTGGTCTCCGGTGTCAGACAGTATCGTTCCGAGCGTAAGCCCAGAATGCTCCCTCGAAGGCCAGGCCGTCCCCCCGACCCAGAACGCTCGAGAGCCCCTCCCCCCCCCCTTTCCGTATTGTACTATTTTTGGGGTTGGGCTTCCAGAAGATACTTTACTTCTTTACTTCCTTTCTCTCTCTCTCTCTCTTCCCCCGCCCCGCCCGCCCCCCCCACCCCTCTCGCTCGCTCCCTCCCGCCCCTCCCCCTCCCTCTCCCTCTCTTTCTCCCTCTCTCTCATCGCTCTCTCTTTCCCTTGGCTCAGGCAGAGGGAGAGAAGGGGGAGGGGGGAGGGGGGCAGGAGGCCGGCAGCGCTGCGATTCTGAAGTTTGAGAAGACGAGGGCGGAGCAGCGAGCAAGCGAGAGAAGGGGAGGTAGGGAAGGGGGGGTAGGGGACCAGGGGGGAAGAGGAGAGGATGTCGGCGGAAGGCTCTCCAGTGGAGAGGCAGGCGGACGAGGAGCAGGAGGCAGAGGGGAAGGCGGGGGAAGAGGGAGAGAGGGAGGAGGAGAGGCAGCACAATAGGGAGGAGGAGAAGGAAAGAGAGGAGGAGGGTATTGAGGTGGCGCAAGCCATGTACGAGCAGGTTGAGGCAGGGGCAGGGGATGTGCCGCCCTTGCTGCGTGTGGACGCTCCAGTGGCAGCTGCCATGACATACGGGCCGGCGGCCGCCTCGCTTGAGGCGGTACTCACGCTCGGCCGTGCCTACCTGACGATCGACGAGTTTGACGTGGCAGTGAGGGCTGCGTGTGCCACTGCTGCGGGAAATGGGTGGCGGCCCGTCACTGCTGTCTTCAATGGCTACCATGGGCAGACTTCGGCCGCTTTCATTTGTCGCAGTACATGGCACGTAGTCAAGGGCACCACCGAGGGCAAGGGCCAGCGCGGAGCGCGAGCCAAGGCGTGGGCGGACGCAGTCCGCGGTGGCGCATGCCCATTTGTTGCTCAGTGTCAAAAGGCGACCGGCCGCTTTCGCCGCTCCGAGCTGGCAGTCGTTGTTGCCAATGGCGAGCCCATCGACGGCATAGAGCAGCACACTATCGACCCAAAGCCGCCGCCGGCCGCCAAAGGGCACTTCATATGTACGCTGCTCTGCACACGGCACACATGTGTCGCCGCTGATCACACCTCGCGCGGCCAAGGCTGCTCCTTCTCGTCGGAGCAGGTGGCCGCCGCACTGAGGACGGAGTATGAGGAGGCCGGGAGAGGCTGGAGCATGCAGCAAGTGCTCTCACGCGTGCGGAACCGCTTCGACAGCGGCTGCTCCGAGTCGTTTGCCCGCTGCGTGCGCAGACGGCTGGCTAGCGGTCGCGCGGTCACACTAACTTTGCCCGCGCCATGAGATTGAGAGATGATTGTGCGGTGCGGTGCGTGCGGCAGAAAAGTGACGCACCAGCGCAGTTTGCTTGGCCGTGCAGTATGTGAATACCGGGATGCGCGGTGGCAGAGCAGCCTCTGGTGCATTCGGCGGCCACGCCATGGCCTGCAGCAAGTGAATCCAATTCATATCTCGCGTTCGCCACCATGACCACGGGAAAGATGTAAAATGTGCTTTCTTGCGTCAGCCCCCGTGAATCGTATCGCTTCCCAGCACGACTCCCACGCCAAGGTCCTAGCCCAACGGTGGAGGCGGATGTGATAGTGCTAATGGCCAAAGGCTGCAGAATATCAATAAATGCGCAATAGCAATAGCCTTGTGTTGGGCGTTGGAGCACAGCACGGGGGTCGGGCCCTCGAGGGTGTCAGATGACATGCGGGCCGGCATGGGAGAGATTGAAAACTCTGATGAATATAGAAAGTAGAAAGCGGGATGATCTCTGTTGGGGGTAGGGAGGGTCTGTACACCTCCCTTTGTACTTTTGCCCCGCCATGCTAGGGTTTGCCCCCGCGCGACTCCCTCTCCGTCGTCGCACGCTCCGGTGCCCCCCCCCCCCTCCGTGTATCGCGCCTGCATTCCGTCCGCTTCCGATAGGATCGTCACCTCACGTCCCCTTCCCCCCCGCCCCCTTTTCTGGCCCATCGCCGCCCAGGAGCTACTCCTCCCCGAGCGTTTGCTTAAGGCTCGCCAGCCTCATTGCTCATCAGGTGTCGTTCCGTCAATTGTGGGGCATCAGTCGAATTGAGCGATCAAATGTCCATAGTTATGTATACAGCAATATTTTAAAATTAAACGAAAGACTAGGGGGCGCCGTGCGTGGGCATAACAACTTTTTTCTCGCGGGGTACGTTTGATGACTTGCTTGCACCAATGTGCACGCCGTGCACATGGGCACCATCGGTTCCCCCGCGGAGACGCCGCTCGTGCGCATGCCAACATTTTCCCCTGCGTTTCATCCAAGGCCGACAACTACGTAAACGTGCAGTTTAAGAGATATTTCTCACGGAGCACGTGTGATGACTTGCAAACACATTGTGCACGCCGTGCATGGGCACGGCGCGATGTGCATCGGGCCCCCCGCGGGGGCGCCGTGCGTGCGCATAGCAACATAGCAACTTTCAGGAAGATGCACGCCGTGCGTTCACTCTTTCCGCGGGGGAACTCTGGGCGCGGAGGACGGGCAGGAACCTTGGGGGCACCCCCCTGGGACCGGGGATTATTACAGTATATGACGAGAACATTAACGTAAACAGCTGGTCTGGTCTTTTGGTCTCCTCCCCCCCCGCCCCCCCCCCCCCCTCCCTCCTCTCCCTCTCACCGACCTACCAGAGAGAGAAGGCTCCTCCCTGCCTCCCTCCTCCCTCCTCGCTCACCCTCCAGTTCTCTCCTCGCCCTCGTCTTCCTCACGATGGTGGCGACTCGGCGCGCATCCGTACGGTCCTCCGTCCTCTCCTCTCGTGCTCCTGCTCGCTGGCTTCGACTCTCGAGACACGGCCACCTGTCGACTGGACGCCGAGCGCAAGCGCTGCTCGCCCGACTCGTTCCTCCTCCTGCTCCAAGGGCGCGGCGGAGGAGACGGAGCCTGTTCGCGTTCCTGATACTGAGGAGGAGGCCCTTTCTCCGACCGAGGAGGCCACCACCACCACCACCGACGAGGACTCCGGGCCTGTGGGCAAGAAGGAGGAGAAGAGAAGAACGAGAACTGTGCGTCGGACGCTCCAGGCCTTCTTCTTCCCTTCGCGCCGGCTGCGGAGATCAGCCAAGCGACATCGTCGCCTGTCAGCAGAACGACAACATCGACAATAGGATCGAGGATGAGGGGTGTGAGAAAAAGACGAAAAAGATGAAAACTCAGCCTGCGTAGCTGGGGGTTACCGTGTGTGGGGGGGGGGGGGGGGGGAGTTGCTATGCGCACGCGCCGCGCACAAAGGGGTAGTTTGGCAGAGCGCCAGCGACGTGTGGATCCGGGGTCCAACTTTTTTTATCTTGTTGTGACATTCCTACCTAAAAAGAAACAAGCATTCTGGGTAAAAAAAATCACCTGGCCCTCTTTTGACGGAACGCGACTTTCCCTCTCTTTTCCCGCGTATTTCTCTCGTAAGGTCAAGGAGGTGGAGGAAGGGAAATAAGGGTAGTGTCGGCGGAGAGGTAGTTAGTACCCAATCCGTAGTAGTAGGTGTTCGCCCAGGATCTTCAGTTTTTTTCTACAATGGGCGGCTGCGGAGAGGCGGATTTTACTAATGTTATAATCGCAACTAAGACCCCCATTTCTTAGAGATCTCGCCCCCGAAGTCCGTTACTGTTGATCTTTCACCTCTTTCTGTAGTCACCCCGTCGTCAGAATCAGAATTGGACTCGGGCGCACTTTCATTAACATCCTGCCTTATGTCAGAATTCACATAATGAGCCATCTTCATCTCCAATATCCAACACCCGCCGAGAGAACTCGGGTAGGCCTGGTAGGTTTGACCACTGAAGTTCTCGCCAGGGCCTAGTAAAACCAGCTTGTCCATGCGCCATATGCGCACAGCTGAGGGACGCTAGGAGTGAGAGCGACTCCGCCGCCGACGTCGCTGTGGTTGTCCAGCCGCCCTAACCGAGGGGCACCAAATAAGGGCGCGAGGGCACTATATAGGCAATGGGCGGGAGTGATCGTCTTGCGGTGCACGCACGTGCGGTGCCGTGCATGGACCCACCCCTCCACAATAGCCATGTCGTTGCTTCCTAGAGCCACGTCCTCGCAACGCGAGGTGGATGACAATGCCGCGCACGCCCAGCCGTCTACGTGTGACGGGACGTGGCGCTAGTGCACCGTGGTGGCGCCTGGTGCAATTACGTGCAGCGTCATCGCGCGTGGCTGTGGTGTGCTCAGCGGCGCTATCGCCGCCGCATGGCCGTTGGGCGTTGCCCCATCGCCCGTTGCAGGCGTCGCCACGCTTATCCGGCGCGACCAATTCAGTGTTGCGGCCTCAGCGCGCGCGGCGGCGAGGCGCGCGGCGCGTAACTTGCGCTGAGCATCGCGCAGCTCGCACTCGAGCGCAGGTGCCGTCGCCTCCTCGGCCACGCGCAGCTCCGCAAGCACGGTCAACAGCTGGACGGCAGCCTCGTCACGCTCGGAGAGTGCCACCTCGATCCCGCCTTGTGTGGCGGCGCGTAGCCCTTGCGCAAGCTCCTCGGCCTGTTCGGCGCGCGCCATCTCGCGCGCCGCCTCAGCGCGCGCCTCGTCGAGCTGCGCAAGTAGCGCCGCCGTCCGCTCCCATGCCTCCTCCTGGCGTGCCTCAGCCGCCTCTAGCTCATCGCGAGCCGCGCTGACTTCGGCCTGCGCCTTGGTTTGCAGCTCCTCGATCAGCCCACGAGAGAGAGCGCAGGACGCCTCGTGCACTTCGGCATCTGCGCGCGCGGCCGCAATTGCCGCATCGAGCTCGGCTGTGAGCGCCTCCACCTTGGTGTCGTTTGCGCGAATCGACTCGAGGGCTGCGTCGAGCTCGGCCTCCTTGGCAGCGAGCGCGCCGCGCAGCCGCGCCGTTTGCTCTTCCGCTGCCGCCGCGCGCCGCCGGGCCGCCTCGGACGTCTCAGCGGCGACCCTCGCCTCGGCGCGCGCCGCCTCCGCCGTCTTGTGCAACATGTCGGCGCGCTCCTCAGCTGCGGCTGCGGCCGCGTCGGCACGCGCAATGAGTGCCGTCATGGCCTCGCTCTGGCTGGACATCTCGGCCGTCTGGCGGATGCGCGCCTCGCGCAGCGCGACGAGCGCCTCTGATGCCTCGGCCTGCGCGCGCGCGCGCGCATCTGCGGCAGCCGCCTCGGCAGCGGCGGACAGCTCGGCATTGCGTGCCTCGGCCGCGTGCAGCTGGCTCTTGGCGTCCTCGAGCTGGCCGCGCATTGCCTCGAGCTCGGCCGGCAGCTCCACTTTTGCGGCCGCGCCGCTGAGCGAGCGGAGGGCCTCACCGCGCGCACGCCGCTCGGTGTCGCGGAGCGCTGCTTGTGCCGAGCGCAGCTGCACGCGGAGCGATTCACACTCGCGCTCGAGCTGCTGTAGTGCGGCCGCCTGAATTGAGATGGCTGAGCGCGTCGGCGATGGCGTCGGCTCCGCGCGCTGGGCCGAGCGCGCCGCTGCTGCCTCCGCCGCCCTGCCCTCGGCTGCGCCGGCCGCTATCACGGCATCGCGTGCCCTAGCCTCGGCGTTGGCGGCGCGCGTCTGGGCATCAGCAGCGGCGCACTCGGCCCGTGACGCCAGTGCGTCCGCCTGCGCCAGCGCCGCCGCAAGCGATGCCTCGCGCGCCGCCGCCGCCGCGAGCTGCTCCTGCAACGGTGCAAGCGGTGCGCTTGCGGAGGTCGTCGCCTCGGTTGTACATCTTCCATTGCGCGCCGCATCCAGCAGGCGACGTAGCTGTGCCTCCTGCTCGCGTGCCACAGCGAGCTCGTCGCGCAGGACTTCCGCCTCGGCGCGCGCAGCGACCAAGCCAGCCGTGCCCTCTCTAGAGACGGCGGCGCGCTCCTCAGCTGCCGCCGCACGCTGCGCTAGAAGCTCGCGCTCGACCATTCCCGCACGTTCCGCCTCGGCCGCCGCGCGCCACTCTGCCTCGGCGGCGCGCTCGGCTTCCGCTTGGCGCTCGGCTGCTGTGGCAGCGGCGGCATGCTCGGCCGCCGCTTCGAACTCCTGATACCGCTTTTGCGTCGCTTCGAGCCGGGCCGCCAGCTCTACCTCGCTCGCGCGCGCATTAGCTAGCTGCTGGCGCAATTCGGCGAACTCATGCGCCTCACGAGCGGCAGTGCCTCCACCCGCCGACAGGGCCGCTGTGCGCGCCTCAGCGAGCTGAGCCGAGGCGGCACGCAGCTGCGAGCGTAACTCCTCGACCTCGCGCTCGTGAGTGAGGCCAGCCGCAGCGGATGCCGCACGAGCCTCGGCGCGCGCGGCGCTTAGCTGGCTCTCCAGGTCAAGCGAGCGGGAGTGTGCCTCAGCGCGCGCCTTGCGCAGCGCCTCACGCAGCGCATCGGTCGCAGCCTCGAGCTCAGCCTCCCGTTGGCGCGCAGTGGTACGCACCGCCGCCTCGCTCGCGCTACGCTGTGCGCGCTCCTCTTCGAGCTCGGTTGCGGCGCGGAGCACCTCCGCTTGCGCCGCACGAAGCCGGCGCTCGAGCTCGTCGGCGCGCAGGGCCTCGGCCGAGGCGGCTGCGGGAGGCCGCGCTGATGTGGCCGTAGCGCGGCTTGCCGCGTGCTGCAGCTCGGCAACCTCTGCCTTGAG
Organism: Isochrysis galbana; assembly: GCA_018136815.1. Classification (NCBI taxonomy): domain Eukaryota; phylum Haptophyta; order Isochrysidales; family Isochrysidaceae; genus Isochrysis; species Isochrysis galbana. The sequence goes on along the minus strand of CM030940.1, from coordinate 3,504,418 downwards.
AGCCGCGAGTCGCTCTTCCGCCTGGCCCGCGCGCGCGCGATCGTGGTCCGCCGCTCGTCGCACCGCCTGCAACTCGCGCTCGCGCTCGCGCAGCGCGGCGCCCGCCTCGTCCGCCTCGGCACGCGTGGCCTCGTGCGCACGCGCCTCGCTCTCGAGCTCGCGCGCCAACCCCTCGGCCTCGCGCCGCGCAGCCTGCAACTCACGCTCGCGCTCGCGCAGCGCGGCGCCCGCCTCGTCCGCCTCGGCACGCGTGGCCTCGAGCGCACGCGCCTGGCTCTCGAGCTCGCGCGCCAACCCCTCGGCCTCGCGCCGCGCAGCCTGCAACTCGCGCTCGCGTTGGTGCAGCGCGCTTGCCTGCGCCACAAAGGCAGAGCGCGGATGTGCGCTTGCCGCCTCGGGTCGCGACGATGTCTGCTGCAAGGACGAGGGCGTTAACCTGGCGGATGCGGCGGGCACGGCGGCCGCGAACTCGGCCTGCAGTCGCGCCACACGCGACTCGGCCTCGGCCGCGCGCTCCTCGGCATGTTGCGCGGCACCAACCGCCTCAGCCTCGCGTGCGGCCATCGCGGCGAGCTCGGCGCGTGCTGCGGCAGCCGCCTCCTCGCCGCCGCCGCTCTCCGCCTGAAGGCGCGAGCGCAGCTCGGCCTCGCGCATCTGCGCGACACGCAGCTCGGCACGTGCGCTGTCCATCTCACGCTCATGCTCGGCGCCCGCTGCAGCCGCCGCGGCGCGCGCCTCAGTGCGCACCGCCTCGAGCTCGTTGCGCAGCTTGGCTTCGGTGTGCAGCGCCTCGACGCGCGCCTCGCGCAGCCGCTCTGCCTCACGTCGCTCTGCCTCCAGCTGGCGTTGCGCTACGACGAGTGCCTCGGCGGCTTCCTCGGCTGCCGCTTCGGCCGCGTCGAGTCGGCACATCGCCGTCGCAGCGCGGTCCCAGCCATCCTCCTCAGCCGAGCCGGGTGCTCCACTGCTGTCGCCACCCGCCGCGGTTGCCGGCGTCGAGCCGAGCACGAGCTCCGCCGAGCGGAGCCATGGCGGCGTCCGAGGCTCTGTAGTTTGAGTGGGCGCGCCCTCGCTCGCCCGCCTGTCACCGCCGCTCGAGCCCACTGTCGCCACCGCGCCCGAGCTGTATGCCCGCCGCCGGATGTGCGCAAGCGGCGTGCATGGTGAGAGCTCGCTATCGCCTGCCGCCTCGTGTCGCGCGAGAAATTGACCAACGACGGAGTGTGTGTGCGAGCCAGTCGGCGGTGGGTCGGCGTCGGCTAGCGCGCCGGCGTCGTCGGGGTGCTCTCGAGCACTTGCCCTCGAGGCGCGTGTGGGCGGCGAGGGGCAGCTAGCGAGCTCACACTCGAGGTCCGCCACAATCTGGTGGAGTGAAGTCTGCCTCAGCCGGCCGTAGTCGTACTTGAGCCGCTCGTAATCTGGTGCCTCAAGGTCCCACAAGCGCAGCGGCGGTGCGTCGCCTCCGCCCGCCGCATCAGCGTTGAGTACCCTCCATGCCTGCCTGCCTCGCCGGCTCTCCTCGGCGAGCTGTGCTTGTTGCGACGCCTTGAGTTCCCTTGCCAGCTTACCCACCACGCGCTGCAGCCGCGCGCGGTGCTCCTGCCCGGCAAGTCGGAGAAGACAAAACACGTAGGCGGGATGGGAAAGCGCGAAGACGCGCTGGTTTGGCGGTTGGTGCGCCTCTGCAACGCTCAGAGCCCTGCCCCCACATCATGTGCCCCCCTCCCCAACCCTCATCCCAACAGGCGTCTCCGCGGCCCCCGACGTGAAGCAAGGAGGAGGAAGGTAGTGGAGACGAAAAGAAGAACGAAGTGGGAATGCCGCCCTCGGGTCGCACCGCAGCGAGAGGAGAAGATGAGAGCAGGCCCTGCTCTTTCCCTCTCCTTCTCTCCGTGTGTGTGTGTGTGTGTGTGTGTGTGTGTGTGTGTGTGTGTGTGTGTGTGTGTGTGTGTGTGTGTGTGTGTGTGTGTGTGTGTGTGTGTGTGTGTGTGTGTGTGTGTGTGTGTGTGTGTGTGTGTGTGTGTGTGTGTGTGTGTGTGTGTGTGTGTGTGTGTGTGTGTGTGTGTGTGTGTGTGTGTGTGTTACCTGCTCTGCGAGCAGCGCCGCGTAGAGCTCGTCCCTCTCGAGCCTGGCGAGAGCGAGCCTGCGGCTCTCCGCCTGCAGCTCTGCATCGAGCTCGAGCACTCTGCGCTGGAGAGAGGAGTGGGAGGAGGAGGAAGGGGAGGGCTTCTGCGGCATCGGAGGGAAGAGAAGGGTTAGGCGACGGGTAGGGGGAAGGGGAGGACGCGGTTGGGAGGCGGGAGGGGGGAGGGGAGCAGGGAGGGAGGAAGTCACGCGCGCTCGACTTGCGCCATGCCCGCCCGCGCGCGCTCTCTCTCTCTCTCTCTCTCTCTCTCTCTCTCTCTCTCTCTCTCTCTCTCTCTCTGTCTTCTTTATCTCTCTCTCTCTGTCTTCTTTATCTCTCTCTCTCTCTCTCTCTGAGAAACGCGGGGGTGGGTGGGTGGTGGGTGGGGGTGGGTGGCGCTGAGAGATCTTGTGGATGGGGGGGGACGGCGGGAGAGAGAGAGAGAGGAAAGAAAAGGGCAGGTACAATAGAAAAGTAGAGTGTGGATGAGGTGGAAGGAGGTGGTCTTGCCTCTCTGCCGGGGACGGGGGGGCGGCGGCGGCGGGTACTCCTATTCTTAGAGGCGAGTACAAGTTATAAGTTCCTCGACCTCGACTCCCGAGACACTTCTCAAGGAGAAAGATAGAACGTCCAAGTGTATTTATAGACGGCTCGCGTTCCTTCGGGAAAGTGGACTATCGACTGTACGATAGTTTTAGAATCGTCACATTGTAACTCTCTCTATACAGATAGGGTCATGGAACATGGAGCGCGCGCGCCGGTCCCCTCCTCCGCTCCCCTCCCTCCACCCTCCACCCACCCCGCCCCTATACGTGAAACCCTAGATGTTAAACACAGGAACAGTGTGTTTCTACGGAAGTCAAAAACAGTGTTTTTCACCGTGTTTCTAGGAGACCCCCATGTCCGGAACAGAGGGTTGCGCGCTGCGGGCGCGCGGTGAGTGAGCGTGCGAGCGAGGCCATAGCCAGAGCCAGAGCATAATCAATCCCGCCACCTGATTGCCTGGCCTCCCACCTGCACCACTACACCACTAGCTACCACCACCTACCACCTAGCACCTAGTTGGATGCAAGACAATCAATCATCAATCACAATCATGCTTATGCTTGACAGTTACAATTATTACAATTACACTCCCACAGGAACTACCGGTAGCTGTGAGCTGTGAGCCTACGGGAGATGGATATAAATATATATGTATACTATACTAGCTACTATATATATATATATGACCCGCTGTTTTCGGTACTGTGTTTCACCGTGTTTCCAAAAAAGCCAAAAACAGCTGTTTTTGGTGTGTTTCTAGACCTAACCCACCGTGTTTAACATCTAGGCGTGAAACACAGCCAAACTTAGAAAAAAAACAGCAAAAACAGTATGTTTTTTGCCGTCGAAAAAAAACAGTGTAAAAAACAGATGTGCGGGGTAGGGGGGCCGCCCGAAATAAAACAGCGAAAAACATATGTTTTGGGCCTCCGAAAAAAAACACTGTTCCTGTGTTTCACATGTAGGACCCCGCCACGCCGACCGATCGGCTCGGGCCGTGGCAGACGCCGCACCACCGAAGCCTAGATGGAAAATACGTATTAATTACCGGCGTGTTTGGCTAGAGGCCAAATACATATGTATTTGGCTGTATTTGTCAACCTACTTTTATAAGTGGGGGTCAATGGGGGCCTCGCGCCCCCCTCTCTCCATCGCGGACACCCCCAGGGGTGGGCCCGTACAATCAACCACAGCCCCTGCCCTTTGGCAGGGGCTGGGCAATCACCACACTGGCCCAGACCCCTAGTGGGCGCGGGCCGTGATTCGCACTCCCACGCCCTGCGTGGGCCTGCCCTCGAGCTGACCCCCCCCCCTTCCCTGGTCGCCAGGCAGACAGATGCCTCTGGGCGGCTCCCATGGCCAGCGAGGCAAGCGTGGGAGAGGCAGGGGGGGCCAGGGGCTGAGCCCCAGCCTCCACTGCCCCCTGAGCTGCCCTGGCTGGCCCTCTGGGAGCCCCCAAAGGACCTCTGAGAGCAGGCCGTGGCGCGCCGCATGGCGACGCGCCGCAGGGACACAGGAGGAGGAGAATGGAGAGCGGGCAGTTGCGCTGGGTCAGGCGCTGACGCGACGCTAATCATCCACTTCCGGTCGACTTAGCGCTACGATTGTGAACGAGAACGAGTACGACTCGAAGGCAGATCAGGAGGAGTACGACTTGTCTCTTGAATTCGACGTGGAATAACTTGATTGGATTGGGAACTTGAGCTTGGACTTGAAGAGGAGTCTACAGCGGAGTGAGCTTGGGGTTGAACCGGACGGCGGTCGAAAGTGGTGTCGTACGACTCAACTAGATCAGCACAACGCCGAAGCAACTCAATTCGAGACTCCCAAGTAGCTTCAGAACGAGGATAGCCGCGCCATTTGACGAGATACTTGAATGAAACTCCATCGCCCTTGCGATCGAGTAACTCTTCGACCAAGTACTCATCTTCAGCGAGCGGAGACGAATCGGTGACGGTGAAGTACGGACGAAGATTGGAAATGTGAACTTCATCCTTGACTTGACGATTTTCGAGATCGCGTAGACGGTAGCGAGTGGCCGAGATGGCTTCTTCTACTCGGTAGGGACCGGAGTAGAGATATTGAAGTTTGTTGGCGTGGCCAGGGATTCGACGACAAACTCTGTCTCCTGGTTTGAAGGTGACACCGAGTTTAGACTTTTGAGAGGCGGAGCGCATCGATTCGCGTTGGGCTTCTTGAGTACTTTCGAGGGCGGAACGCCACGACTCGAGAAGCTTCTTATTGAGCTCGGTAGCGTAAATGACGGCATCGGACGGAGGCCTAGATGGAAGCAACTCGAGAACAGGAGCAGGGTCAGCAAGTTGAGCTGGAAGACGAAGCTCCCGACCAAACAAGATAGCCGCGGGTGACTTGGGTACGACGCGACCGGCGGTCGCTCGCATAGACATGAGAAGAAACGGAAGGTGGTCGACCCAATGGGCGCCGCCTTCATTGGAGACTCGAGTCATCGTGAGGAGAGTTTGTTGAGCTCTTTCTACTAGCCCTACGCCTTCGTGGCGATAGGCTTCAGTAGTGCTCAAGTCCGTGCCGGTCGCTTTGAGAATTAGGTCCACTAATCGAGAGCAAAGATTCGAGCCGGCGTCGGTTCGAAGTTGGCGAGGGACTCCATAACGAGATACGATGAGACGCATGAAGACGTCCAGACATTTTGCGGACGAGGGGTTACCGTTGCAAGGCTCAGCTTCAATCCAACGAGAGAGAGAATCGACGAAAACAATCAGCTTATCAAAACCGGAGCGGCCGGATACGAAATCGTGGGTGGGAGCCATCGAAAGAATATCGCAATAGACGACGTCGAAAGGATAGGATCCGATAGAAAGACCGGATGGATGGGCGAGCGGTCGCGGTAACGGTTTGCCAAGAGTGCATTCATGGCACTCTCGAACGTACTCCGATACAGAGGCGGATAGGCCAGGCCAGTAAACTCGAGAACGAAGTAGGGTAGTCATCCTTGTCGCACCTGGGTGACCAAGGTGGTCATGGTAGGCGCGGAGGTACGTGTCACGAAGGGACTCCGGAATGTATAAACGAAGAGGAGCCTCTTCCGCCTCTGAGGAGCGGTAGTAGAGTAGGCCATCGCGAAGGAGGAATCGGGAACTTTTCTTCGACGACGAGCTAGAGTCAATCGAAGAGGAAGCTTTCGGAAGGATCGACTCGACTTCAGAAAGGATCGAGCTGGCGAGATCGTCGGTAGAGAGCGCTTGACGTAATTCGTCGGCATGAGGCACGCCCACATCGAGATACGAGGAGGTAATCGACTCCGAAGATTCCGATGCTTGACGAGCGAGCCTATCGCTTGCTTGTTGGCGGCGAGCGGTGAGGGTGGATGAAGTAACCGCGGCGGCGACTATGTCGTGAATTTCAGAAGAATCGAAAGAATGGGCGTCACTCTCCTCGAGATGGAGAGGATCGTGATCAGGCTCGAGAGCAACTAAGCGGGATAAGCCGTCGGCGTCCCAGTGAGTGACTCCAGGTTTGTGCACGACGTCGAATCTATATTCGGCTAGCTTTAGGACCCATCGCATGAGGCGCGAGGCTGGACCACCGGTGACTTGATCTTTCATCGTGTGAAGCCAGCGCAAAGCTGAATGGTCTACGACGAGGGTGAAGTGGCGACCCCAAAGATAAGGCCTCCAATTTCGGATCGATTCTAGCGCTGCTAGAAGTTCGATTTCAGTGACTGTCCAATGGCGCTCAGCCGGACTCAAGCTACGACCGTAGTATGCAACGACGCGCTCTCTCCCTTCGTCGTCTTTTTGGGCGAGGACGCCGGCGATGCCGAGCTTGCTAGCACCGTCGGTTTTAACGAGGAAAGGACGGTCGTCTCGAGGAGGTGCAAGTACGGGTTCTTCACAGATAGCTTGCTTGAGATCTTCGATAGCCTGTCGACAGGCTTCTGTTTGCGACTCGACCGGGACGTCGCACCCTTTCCGCGTGAGAGCGGTTAACGGCGCCGCACGGATCGCAAAACGACGGATGAAACGGCGGTAGTAGGAGCACAATCCAAGGAACGAACGGACGGCTTCGATCGAGTTGATTTGGGTTGGGTCGATTTTCGAGACAGCTTCCACTTTCTTGGGATCCATCCGAAGACCTTCACGCGAAACAACGTGGCCGAGATATTCAGCCGAGGTGGCAAAGAAAACGCATTTCGACATCTTGCAAGTGAGGCCCGCCCAGATGAGACGTTCCAAGACAAGATCAAGACGGTGTAACATTTGTTGGAATGACGACTCTTCCCTGGCCTGCAGCGAGTCACCTACACCTGTCGACCAGGCGCCGACATCATCCAAGTATGGCATACAAATCTCCCATGCCAGCCCACCGAGAACGGCGTCCATGAGGCGGCACATATACGAGGGACCGGATTGAACACCGAAAGGCAAGTAATTGAACTCGTACTTGCCGCGATGAGTAGTGAACGCGGTGATATGTTTATCGGATTCTTTGATCGGTATACCCCAGAAACCAGATGCCAGGTCCATGGTGCAAAGGAATAGAGAATCGAGGTTGCCTTGACCGGACGACAATCGGTCGATGGCTTCTACCGTGAGGGGAAGAGGGCTGTCCTCTAGACGAAGCTTGGAGTTGACGTCGCGATAATCTACGCAGAAACGTACGGAGCCATCCTTCTTAGTGACTAACACGACTCGAGAGGCCCACGACGAATTTGATTTCCTAATGATGCCCGCGGACTCCATCTTGCAAACTTCGTCCTCTATGATCTTCTCACCCTCTCGTCCAACTCTAGACGGTGCGTGACGGTGAGCTTCGGCTCCGGGGTTGAGCGGTAGCTCTACCTCCATCACGTGAGTGTGATTCGGGTTAGTCGGGTCAATTGCGAAAGCAGCGATACGTCGGGCCAGTAGACGACGAACTTGTTCACGTTGGGGCATCGAGAGACGGCCCTCGGGGTCGATCTTGGCTGCCTCGAGGAGCTTGCGTTGGTCCTCGTTGAGCGACTCAATCACATCCGGCGAGTTATTGTCACCGACGCGGTGATAAGTTCCAGCGTGAATCTTGAATCGAACCTGTAGCGAAGCTACAGGATGGAACGACGGAAGGTGTAGTGGTTTGGGGTCAGTATTGGCCACCGTAACCGCGATGGTGTGGTCGGATTTCGGCCTCTCTACTTGAGGGATGACGAGCGGAGAGCTGTCAATAGTCTCGCGTGTAGGGAGTCGGTCCACGAGCATGGCGCAGTCTTCGTGTTCTCGAAGAGCTAGCGGAATTCGGACGTGAAACGTCGCCCGATGATAGGCCGGGATCGTGATAGGTTCATGGGTATATAGGAGGTACTCGGAGCCACAAGACGCCGGCGCTTTGGCGGCAAACTCATCGGCCGTGTTGAAGAGCGGCTCGGAGACTAGCTGGTTGTCGTTTTCGGCGGCTTGCGGCCCTCGGAAGAAGTCAGTCGTGATTGGGTTCGCGGAGGTCGGACAGACCTGTGCACAAGTCATGCTGACAGGGACCACCGCTATCGGTGACGTCGAGACGCGAAAGATCGGCGGAGCGTCGGGGCTTGGACTGCCATTAACCTCAAGAGGAGCCACCGTGGATGGGGCACCGAGGGTGATAGAGCCGTCCGCGCTGTCGGAGGCGAGCTGAATCGAAGCGGCGTGCGTAGCTAAGAAGTCGTTCCCGAGCAGTAGCATCGGGTTGCCTTCAATCACCATGAACGTATGACGAAAGAGAAATCCACCGACGGAGAAAACGATTCGAGCCTTGCCTCGCGTGATAAGAGGTAGGCCGTCTGGGCCATGGAGCGGTGTCACTACGGCTTGCGGCAGCCGCTCGACGCATGCGTCGTTGGGTAGGCTGGACAAGAGGGAAGTGGTCACGACCGACGGGCCAGCTCCGGTGTCAGCGAGTGTGCTGTTGACCGTGAGGGCGGAGTCGGCTAAGATTACTCCTTCTTTGCCGGCAGCCTCGCCGGAGCGGCAGACCATTAGATCTCGAACATATAGACAATGCCTTGGGTAGGCAGATGGTAGGGTATCCACGACGCTCTCCGGCCGGTGCGCGGTCACGTGTGCAATGGTGTCGGACAGGGACGGGGTTGGTCGCCAGCGTCGTTGCTCGGGTGAATTCGTCGTCAAACTGGTCGTCGTCTCTTCGGGTACTCCGACTGCCGCTATCGTGGCAGGGGGCCTAGAGGGGTCGTCCTCGTTGGTAGCGGTACAGGGTGATAGCTTGGGACTAGTGTAGCCCAGGCCTCTCTTGTCGGTGGGGTGCCTCGGGTGGTCGGACATCTTTTCCCAATCTTTCTCGAGACGGGCTTGGGCTTCTGTCTTGGGTCTTCGAACTAATGAGGCTAGCTCTTCGGCGCGGATGCCTTTGGCTTCCACGAACTCGATCGGCGCTCGGACGGCAGCGGCGAGGTCGGATTCCTCGTCGGCGTTTCGTCCGGCTAGAGCTTGCGCTCTTATTTCGTCAGCGGTTTCGAGCGTGACGTTGGACCATTTCTGGTCCCCGTTCACTCCGAATGATTGCCATTGTTGGCGCCGCTTCCGGAGAGTCGTCGGCGTCGTCGGACGCGGCGAGCTCGCGCGTGCCGGAGGCGGGGCGGTCCATGGAGAGAATGGGTCGTGGAGTGTAGACTCGGAGGCGTGGAGTGGCGTGTCGTTGTCGTGGTTATCGTGGGTTTCTTTTTGGTCTTCGTGGTTGTCTGACTCGGGAGTAGCTGGACGGGAAACAACGGGGTCGGAAGAAACTTCACTCGTTTCCCTCCCCCTCTCATAACGATGAAGAGCCGACCACGGCTCGTAGGCGGTAGCCTCGGTCGAGCTAAGTGAAGGCCGGTCCAATAGGCTGCACCGCGCGCAAGCGAGTAGCTCTAACGCGGACAATTTCTTCGTCGACGTCTGGTCTCGCTGTCGGCTCAAATGTCGAAGAAGAACCGGCATCCAATGGATCGCCATCGCTCCAGCTACACCGACGTAGGTGCGGCTGCGAAGAGCGCCACGGTGCGGTGAAGGAGAGAGGTTAGCCATGGCCGACTCACGGCCATCCACGACGCAAGTTGGCTGGAGGGGCGGCAGCCCTTTGGTGAGGTACAACCCGGTGGCTTTCTGGTGTCCAGTGCCGTGCTCCCAGGGTTGGACGAATTGGGTCGGGGTCAACCCCCCGACTAAACGGCGAGCTTCCGCATGCATCCGAGGGTTCTCGACCGCTACAAACGGAGCAGTGGCGGAGGCCATTGACTTGAAGACGCGAGCGGCCGACTCAAGAGCGGCACGACGTCCGGGTTCTTGGGAGAGCCATTGACTGCTGACAGCGGAGAGGTACGTGCAGGGCGGGTGGGCGATGACTAGGTCCCAACCTAGGTTTTGGACATGAAGCGCGTCGCCTTGGAAGTGGGGCACGTAATCGATCTCGGAAGGATACAAATCGCACGTAGCTACATCAGCACCGGCGAGTAGGAACATGGAGGAGACGACGCCGCTCGTCTCGCCAACGACGAGAACGCGTGGTGCGTGACAGCCAGACGTCAGCCCGTCTTGGACTCGTTGATTCATCTTCGTGAGCTCAGCGCAAAGCTCATCGAAGTGCTTGGGTAGCGCGGCGGCAGGCGAGGCTAGGGTGCCATTGCGAGGCCGGCGAAGCTCTTGGGCTGCCTCCGTGAGGTGCCGAGGTAATACCACCGCAGAGCCGCTCGCTCGTGCACGAAGAGAGGCGAGAGCGTGGAGAGCGGGTGACGGGGTATCATCACGGGTGCCGACATCGGAGTTGTTTTGAGAGGAATCGAAGGACTGGATCGCGGACGCATTGATCGCTGCCACGCGCATGATGGTGGTGGCAGTGGTATCGAGAGGCAGGCAGTGCTCGGAGGCGGCGACCGGTGGCCGCAGCGACGTAGGACGAATGGAAGAAGACTCGGATATCGACGACGTAGAGACGGGCTCGGAGGACGGGATTGACGAAGAAACTCGGAGAAGTGGGGTGTCGGACGGCGGCGACGGACGCCGCGGCCGCGAGACCACCGGTGAGAGACATGAAGGACATGGCTCAGGGACTCGGTTGGGCTGGCTCAATGGGCGTAGAAGCTCGGTTTGGGAGGCCGCCGTTCCTCGACGTGCAGAGGAGTTGTGGTCACTCTCCATGGTCACGTCGGAAGAGGAAACAGGCCAGGGATCGACGTCGTTGCATTCTGTCGTCGGCGGGGTCGGCGCCGGCGAAAGAAGGGACGTGGCTGTCGTAGAAGCCGGCTGCGGGGAAGGCTGGGGCCATGGTGGTGGCTCAACGGCAGCGGCTGGCGTGGGTAGTGGCCGAAGAGGTTCTGCAATGCGAAGCATTCTTCGGAGGACTTGGCTCGGGCTAGCGGGTGGATGGACCGCTGAAATTACGGTGGATTCAGACTCGAATTCGGAAGACTCGGCGACTTGAGAGGGGCTAGGAGACGGCTGTTCAAGCTCCTCCAGGGCTCTCGGTTGATGGGGTGGCGTGGGAACGCCGGTGGTCGACCGCGGACTCCGCGGTGACGTTAATTTGTACTCGGACTCGGACTCGTCGTTTCTGGCGTGCTGGACGCCAATAACAGGGCTAACTTTCGAAATGGGAACGGACGGGGCCGGCTCAAAGGTGAAGCCCCCTGGCGTCGCAACCGTCGGTGAGGACGAAGCTGAAGCTTGTGATGACAATAGGGCACGGTGGCCAGCACCGGTTGGCTCGGTGCGGCCGAAATCTCGGACTCGGTGACGGGCTTGATTACGCGGGCTCGGATGCACTGTCTTGTGCGATTGGACTCGGACTCGGAACGGAAACGGAAGGGATCGGCTCGGCGGCGTGCAGCCTGCTGGAGTGGCAGGCCGGCTGCGGCGAGACTCGGAACGGTGGCTCGGACAAGGACACAGTGGCTGTCGTCGAGGGCTTCGGCGTCAGCTTGTGTTTGGACTCGATACGCGGTGGCTCGTGAAACGGGGCTCGGTTGTGGTTGGAATTCTGGAAGTGACCGGAGATTCCAAATGACTCAGACTCGGGGCGCGGAGGACCGAAGGTGAACACTCCCGCGGAAGGAGTGGTCGTCGGAGGCTCAGTGAGTGGCTGGAGCTCCGTTAATCCTGCGGTCGACCGCGTGGTAGGACTCGGTGACGTTGTAAACTCGGACTCGGACTCGGACTCGGACTCGGATGGCTCAGAACGGGGTTTGCTCAAAACAGGCTTGGACTCGGACTCGAAAGAAAGTGGGGAAGAACCGGAGAACTGCGCCTCCATCGTCGTAGTAATGGAGACTGGTGATACCGGTGATGACTGGACTGGGCTCAGACTCGTAGATGGGCTCGCGGTGGCGTAAGACGAAGAGGGTAATTCTGAACGTGACTTGGACTCGGACTCGTACTCGGGAGACGTTTTGTGGCTCGGACATGCGAAATTTGATTTGAAGGATTGAAGGTTGGATTGGGCCTGCGGCGGCTGGATTTTCGCAGACCGTGAGGTCTTGGACTGGGGATGCTTGAGGAGTGGCGGGGGGTAGCGGTTGAGCGGCTTGAGTTGATAGAGAGGCGGTGACGGTTGACTTGGTTTTGAGGACTCGTGCGTGATATCGAGAATCAGGATGGAATCATCGGCATTGGGAGAAATAGGGGCAATCGGCGAGGAGGCAGGAGAAAGAGGGGATGGAGGTGGCAGGGCTTGTCTGGAACTTGGGGAATCTTGGGTACCGGTTGGAGGCCGTAGAAGTACTCGGCCGTAGCGTAATACGATCTTTTGGTGGGTGGCGTTCAGGCCCACTACCCTGGACTGGTAGCGGGGTAACAGCGCGGACGTGGCCCCGCCGGCGACCTACTGGGCCGGACGGAGAACAACCATCGTGCGGAGGCGGCGGTGGACTTCTGGGTCGTTACCACACTCGCCACTGCCGCCTTCGCAGAGAAAACGAATGTATGGTTGGCAAACGACGGGTTATGAGCTCCGTCGCCCGTGCCATACTTCCACAAGTCTGCCTCGGGCGTACCAGATGGAGCCCGGGGACGAAAGGCGCAGTACGCGCAGCCGTTGGCGTCGGTCCACTCCTTGACGTCGCGGTCTAAGTCGTCGAGACGCGGCGCCGTCATGGTGGCATCCGAGGGACGGCAGCGCGTGAGCGCAGCGCGAAGGGCCGGGTGACCGCGTAACGAGAGATTTGCCAGAAGCGGGCTCGCGCTCGAGACCAGCTACCTGGATCCCATTCCGAGAGGCCCGAATCGGCCGGAAGCCCAAGGCCGTTCGGAGGGGATCACATTGGCGACGGGAAGACGTGCTTTTGCCGAGGGGACGGTCAAGAAGTGCGTCCGGTAACGGAGACGATGCGGAGTAATTCGTAGGCGGAGCGGAGCCCGACGATTGTCAGCGCCAGTCGCCTTGCGGTTCGAGTTGTTGTTTTGCGATTTTAATGCCTCGGCCACCGCCGCTTGGACGGCGGCGACCATCGAAGCCGTAGTGTCTGCGGGTTAGAGGCAGTCTTAGCAACCTTGGCGTCTTGGTGGACTTGGAAGTAGTCGCCGGCGGCGTCACGGCGGCGACCGTGACCGACGCTTGTTGGCCAGCGCGGGCTTGTTCGTACGGGCTCAGGTAGCGCTGGCAGAGGTTGACGCACGAAAGGGCCGAACGAGGAGCTCGTGGTTCTCGACGCGGAAGCGAGTCTTCGCAAGACACTCGCCGAACTTGGTCGCGTTATCCACGCCGCGAGCCGCGTCGACCTTGTCGTTCCGAATGATGGACTCGAATCGTTGATTGATATCGTGCGACATGTTTGGGTGTCCCAGACCGTCGTGGCATCCACCTTCGCGTCACCCATCTTGCGGACGTACGCGCGCACCAAATTCTTGGATAACTCTAAGAGATCGGAGCCGGCTTCACGGCTACGAGGGTCCCACTCCATGGAGCGGAGTCTTTGGCGAAGCCGGCACGTTGCCGCCGAAGGTGGCGTCGCACTTGCGGAGAAGCACGTCGCAGGCCACGCGGGATTGAGAGAGAGAACCGATCTTTCGGCGAGATCGAGGAGGAAGGGCGTAAATCCTTTGGTTGCCGGTGGTGCACAAGTTGGCGGCCGCTAGCAAGGATGTAAAGATTTCACGGTGGTGCGCAGCCGAGCGAGAGGGCGCGCTCGAGTGGCTTGATGAAGGACAGACGAAAATCATTCCAGGAGGTGGCGCTGTCTGGACGTTGTCCGAGGCCAGGCCCTTGGGGAACTTGATCTCGGAAAGCTCTTTGCCCATTCGGACTTGGTGATGGAGGGTGCGGTCGAGGA